>JAHHUM010002599.1:452572-482572 GCA_036173005.1 Crenichthys baileyi | reverse complement strand
ACTTAAGAGTTTCCTGCAATACTAACTGAAATGCATTAGTTTTAAGAAGGTGACTTTTTTTTGGTGAATTTAAATATGGGGGTGAGTAGTAACGAAGAGCTTTAAACGTTTTAAAAGAGACATATAGAAAGACACCTGCACATTTAATGAAAAAACCTGCTATTATCTGTTATGTTTGCTAATAACCTCATCCAACTTTAACTACAGTGGAACACAGAGGCTTTCAGAGGCTGTGATGATATTTCTGTTGATAAATTCTGTCAAATGTAGGCAAAAAGCATCGAATTCCAACAAGTATTTATCCTTGGTTAGTTTTAACCATGTTCCTCATTGGCTATTCCAAACTCCAAAACATTGACTTTGCTGTCCTTAAGCCTCTTTGTAACTAATTTGGTGGTATGAGGCAAGTCATTGTACATTTGGAAGACCAGTTTGTGTCCAAAAGGCTTCCTACTTAATGTACAGAGATGTTGATTCAATATTTTCCCATAACGTGCATATATTTTGTGACGCACATGATATGATCCTGCCACCCCCCTACTTCACAGTTGGGATGGTGTTCTCAGGCTTGTAAGCTTCCTTCTTTTTCCTCAGAATGTACCACTGGTCGTTATGGCCTTTCCTGTTAGTTTCATCACACCACAGGACATGTCTCCAAACGTTAAGGTCCCCGAGTTTACTTGCAAATGCAATTCAGCTTTTTGTTGCCTCTGGTGAGATGGCTTCTTACTATCTGAGCGGCCTTTCAGCCCATGTCAGTGTATGGCTCATTTCACTGTGGATAATGACAAGCTCTTGTGAGCTTCATCCAACATCTTAAGAAGGTCTTTTGCTTTTGTCTCTGGATTGATAATACACATTTTGCGCCAAAATACGTTCACATCTGGGACACCTGTCCACCTCCTAAATAGTATAATAACTGGACATTCCTATGGTTTTTATACTTGCATATAATTATCAGAACAGATGAACGTGGCATATTCAGCTCTCTAGAAATCGTGCCCAAAGATGGACTAGGATGTTGACAATTCCCTTCCCAATATCTTGACTCATTTTTTGTTTCCATGATGTCAAACAAGAAAGCAGTGTCTTTGAGGTGTTGCCTTAAAATATATTCCACACCAGTGCCACCAATTAATTAAAATGTTGTTGTTAGGCTACCAATCAGAAGCCTCCACAGCCATGATGTCATCACCTGGGTGTCTAGTTTATGAACTTCATGTGTCTAATCTTCATTATTATACTCTGAACATTATTCTGCCGGGATGCTTAGCTCGGAGTGTACCTCTGCAGTGCCTGGAGCTACTTTATAATCAAAACGCATTTTAGCTGTTTGGGTTCTTCTAGGGTAACAGCTGTTTACCAGTTTTATCTTCCATATATGTATATATATGTACATATATGTATATATATATATATATATATATATATATATATATATATATATATATATATATATATATATATATATATACCTGACTTCTTCGTTTTTATCTCTGTCAGTCTTACCCTCCCTGCCTCAAACATCTCCTGGTCACATGTTTTGTCATGTTGCTACTTCTCATTCATTTACCATCTGCTCCACATTCATTTCACCTGATTTCTTCATATCTGATTTCATTTTGACCACACTTTCTGCCTGACCTGTTTTCCTTCTCAGTGTTAGTTCTCTTCCTGTTTAACCTTTCTCTCACAACATTAGCTATGCCTAACATGTCTGGGGACTAATTTTTTGGGTCAGTTTAACTTTTTTATACGTAGTGCCATGAAATAGTATTCATCCCTCTAGAACCTTTCCACACGTAACAACCAAAAGGTTAAATGTATTTTATTGGGATTTTATGAACTAAACCAAAACAAAGAATTACATAATTGCAAAGTATTCACTATTTATTAATTACTTGCCTTTGAAGGCAAGTGATAACACATTTTCTTTAAAGGGTATTGGAGGGGAAGGTGCTAAATGCACGCCACAGTTATCACTTAAATTTGAAAAAAATAAAAACATGTATTATGTTCCTTCCACAGTTGTGCATTGTTTTATTAATAAAATCCTACTACATAAAGCTTGTGGTGTTAACTTGATATAATGTGGAAGTATGAATACTTTTACAAGGCGTTGTAAGGACTTCTGATCAATTTAAAACAGTGTAGAACATTTTGAATGCATTTAAGCGAAGGGTCATGATACAAATTGGGTTATAAAGTGATTTTAGGTCAGATTAAAACAGGTTGGACAAATATTTGCCTGAGATTTTAATAAGAACCTATATACTTTTACATTCATGTGAGGCTCTCCAGTTATTTGTGATCTTTCTACACTTTTTTATCAGTTGTCTATTTCTACTTTACTCACTATTTTTTTGCTTTTTCTACCTTTATTCATCATTAACACCTTTCCATGTTTGTTATTCTTCAACTCTCTCTGTACACCTAAAGAGGCTTTAGCCACTATCCTTTAGTTTTCTGTTTCCATCACTGCTTCTTTGGAAGATAAGAGATCCTGACCCTGAGGCACCGTGATGCACAGAGAATCAAAGACTTCTACAATCTAATTTCCATGACCCCTGGAAATGTGATGGAGAAGAGAGGAAGAACAGGACCGAGATAAGTACACATCAAAGAGAAGTATGATTAAAACAAAAACAAAAAAAAAAACAAAACACCAAAAACAAACTAAAGTGTGTGTATGTGTGTACATTTTTTCACATTTAGAGGTCAGAGAAAAGAAGAGAAGGGGGCTTGATTTAAAAACAGGGAGCATGCTGTGATGGAAGAGATTCCAGTTTGGCTGAAAACAGCTTAGCAGAATGCAGAGGCCTGGGGTCTCACTCTCACAGTCGCTTGGTCTCAGTAACCTACTCCAGTCAGCATTTAAACCTCATCCTAACTCACATTTCACACACACACACACACACACACTCCAGGCCCAGAGAAAGGGGGTCGTTTATCTATCACGCCAGCCTGCGTCCTCTGGGATTCATCACATGAGTAAGTGGCTGCAGTCTGTGTAGCCTGAGCTGCTGTACACTCATGCTTGCAAACATCAGGAAAGTGTTTGGATAAGTCTATACTGTAAGTAGTCTGTGTGCATGGTGCCTGTCCATGTGTGAATGAGGTACGTAAGGCGGGTCCGGCAAAACAAAGACTACAAAGATGCAGTACGCACCATAATGTTAAAGAAGCTACATAGACACTTAAAGGGTTTCCAAAATTAAGAATAACCTGATAAAAATGTCTTGAGCCACAGGACAGCCTGTTTAAAGAGCTTCAGGACAAGAGATTCACAAACTGAAAATGGTTAAACGCTTCACATCTGTTTAGCAGAGAAGGGGCCAATGCGATCCAGCATCAGTAACAGACCTGATACCTTTGTTGGATCGGATATTAAGCTGAGGTTACCAAAATAGACAGCATGATCTTGTTTTGGTGGATGTCGCATCTTGACTGATTTTCTTCTGGCCATTTAATCAGTCAGCGGAGCAGTTGTTGCACACTAAACTGGTAACACTAAACTAGAGCGAACACTCCACAACGCCGCATTACCTTCTTCAAAGATGTTTTAGAGAGAAAATACTAAATAAATGCATGTGCTTCATGCAAACATTAGGAGCTGTGAACGTTATTTCAAATTGTTACAGTAATAATAAATAAGGAGAAAACCCCAGAGATCTAAAGAGAGCAACAAGAAGCAACATGAAGACTATTTGGATTGCAGAAATTGTTTTGTGTTATTGGATTTTTTAACCTTTATACTCGATCTTTCATTAAGTCTAAAGGAATTTGGAAATGTTGGCAGCCTGTTGAGAGAGTTTAGGGCAAAGCAGGAATATTTACAATCTAGACATTACATGGAGATGCCATTGTGAAGGGGCTGCACGGTGACGCAGTAAGTAGCACTGTTGCCTTGCAGCAAGAAGGTCCTGGGTTCGACTCCTGGCCATGGGTTTTTCTGCATGGAGTTTGCATGTTTCCCCGTGCATGCGTGGGTTCTCACAGGGTACTCTGGCTTCCTCCCACAGTCCAAAGACATGCCTGTTAGATTAATTGGTCTTTAAATTGCCTTTGAGTGTGTGTATGGTTGTTTGTGTGTTGCCCTGCGATGGACTGGCAATCTGTCCAGGGTGTACCGCGCCCATAGACTGCTGGAGATAGGCACCAGCTCCCCCATGACCCACTACGGTATAAGCGGTATATAAAAATGAGTGACCATGCTAAAGATGCTATCACTGCCAACAGCCAATAAATGTTGTCTCCATCATAGATTCTTAGCCCTGTTTGACTAAAACAGGAAACCACTATTTTATGAAGTTTTTCGGTTCTACTTCAAATAGAGTTTTTAATCAAAATGTCAGAATTGGACTAAAATGTTAAATGCTGAAAAAGAATGTAAGCAGAATTTTTTTGTTTTAAGGAGGAATATTTTCCATACAGCACCATGCGCTCTGATCATGGGCAGTAATTAATAAAGCAGTTTTAAGCTAAAATACTGATATTCTTTGAATTCTTTTTAGATGCCGCCCCCCAAACAAAACTCAGATAGAAGCAGCAGGCAGACAGATGTGTAAAGTTTGGGAAAAACGAGAAGAAGCAGGGTTATAAAAAAATCTACACTGAATCAGTTTATACCAATTTAGTTGTTTTTCTTTCTTTAGGCAGACCACAGCATTTTGGAATTTGGACCTTTCACATCAACTTCTCAGATTTTCCATGAGTTTTGTGGTCTGCTTTAATACAGCAGTGGGCCTCTCTTGCCAACTAGAAGAAAAATAAGGGATGGAGCTGGCGCTTGTGACATCATAGTGCAATGAGTCTATTCTACTTTAATGAAAGTGACCTTTTAACTGAACGAACATCAAAAACAAGTCAATTAACTGACATTTCTATTACCTGCTAAAATGACATTTCATGGCAATATCTAAAAAAGAACCACCAGATTCCAGCTTTCAAACCGTTATTTTATTGCTCTTTTAGATAAAAACATAATTAGATATAGTAAGACTGTCAGATGTTTTTCTTAGCCACCTAATTTTTAGATTTACTCAACCCAAATATAACTTGTTTGTATTTCAGGTTATAGGTTATTTCTTTTAACCCACTCTTTGGTTGTCTTCACAGTAGATATCAGCCACTTTGACCCATTTTTTAAATCTAACACCCGGTATGCTGGATCAAATTTATAACCCAACCTCATCGGGTTAAAACAACTCATAGCTGGATCAGCAGTTATTTAACCCAGGACTGGGCTAGCAAAAAAATCCAACAACAAACAAAAACCAAATCGGGCTGTTTTTTAACCCATTAGTTTTTTTTAATTATGGCCTTTTGCTACTGATGTGTGACAAATAACAGATCAGGTGCAGTTTTAGGGTCTTGTGGGAGATGGATTGGATCCCCTTGACGGATGTGCATGTGCTATTACAAATCAATACAAAGTTGTTTTCAGTGATCACCTTTATGCTTTGATGAAGCATTTATTTCCCAATGGGAGTGGTGACCTCTGAGATAAATATTCCTGTCCTTCGGGTCGGTAAATGTTTCATTAGCATGAAAATGATATTAATCACAGGATATGGCCATCAAAATCATTAGATCTAAACTAAACTGACCACCAATAAAAGACCTTTAACCAGCATGTCACAAAGTGTTTTCCCCCACTTTCACTGGAGAACATCAGTGAAGGGAAAATGCTGTTAAGCCCTCCAGACTCCATTCTTTGAACCTGTGTTATTATTTCAATAGATTTTAGAAATAACATCTAAAAATTGAGGATCTGTCTTTTTGTGACTTTAAATATAACTAGCTGAGAAAGCTGCTTGAGGAAACTAAGAAAAACTATTAACAGACAGAGCAGTTATCAACTGCATGTTCTTTTTTCTGTTTCCGAACTATATATATATATGATAAAAGCATACATCTTGTTTAGGCGATATCAGCGTCTTGAGTTTATATTAATGAGAAATTGGATTTACTCTGGATAAAGCATGTGAAAGTATGTGCAATTAAGCCACTCTAGTTTGCATCGTACTATAACATTCAAATTACTATATTATTTACAGTTTATATGACTCTGCATCCACACATGAGAACTGTTAGATGAGACTATAGTAGTATGACTCCTTCATGAGAGTAATAAATCTGTGAACAGGGATGTAGTCAAACAACAAAGGGACTGGAGAAGAGTAGGTAACCTGGTGCATTATGGTAAAAAACAGGTTCCCAGCACAAGCCAGTGAGGGGAGCTGAAGGGGTCGCTGTATTTAAACTTTATGAACTGGTGCTATCATGCATCGAATGCACAATCACTAGACTGCTACAGAGCTTTGATCCCTGAAACTGGTAACATGGTGAATTTGTGTCTGATTGTGCTTTTGACTATTTCTGTATTTTTTCACACTGAAATGTTCAGGATCCTAAAGAAACACTGTCTCATTTTGTTGTATGCCATTAGTAATCGAAAGAAGTGACAATAAAATGTTGTGATTTGATATTCTGTTGTATTCTAACCTAATAATGACATTTTGTGAATTTCATCACAATAAAAATATTCATGCAAGTGAAACTATGCCCAATTTATTTGCTTGTGTTATTCTTAGTTCTATGATGTACATGGGATCCTGTTATTTATTTAACATACAGCACCTAAAATCTTACAGAGACCCTAAAAGGGCCTTACATGAGTCTTGTGGAGGAGGGAACACCCAACTTAATTCACATACTGAGGAGACAATTGCTGAACCGTCATGCTTATTCATTTTAATCCTGATATATAGAGAAGATGCAGGAGTGTCATGATGATCGCATCCTTTTAGAGTAATAAATATGTTCAATTTGCTTTGATTTCTGCTGATTTTTTTTAGCTATCATTATTTAAATTGAAGCATTCCACAGCTACGCCTCCACCAACAGAAACAAGCCGACTGCCTTAGATCATCAGTTACAGAAACGTGAAAGCCATGTGCTGATTGTCCGCCTCTCACCTCCTTGCGCTGGGGAGGAGAGAGGCAGCCTCCCTGTGCAATGCATGCGGAGGGGACAGAAGGCTGTACTCACCTCTGTCACGGGGGCTCCGTGAATTCACCGAGTCCCGTCGCCCCCTTCCCCCCCGGCGTGGTCGCGCGTGCTGCTCCAGTTTTGCCGTTGCGCCGTCCCTGTTAATCCATCCTCCAACTTCCCTCGACTCACCCCGAAATTCCAAATACTCCACTGGGATAAGGGGTGCGAGGCTTTTCTGGGATATTCACGGAAGAAGGAGACAGAGGGGAGAGGGCTGGGGGTGTAGGGGGATCTGCCACAGGAGGAGCAGGGATGAGGCAAGGAGAGGAGGGATGCTGATGGTGGAAAAGTCCAATTTTGCCGCACTTGCTGGTAACAGGCTCCTTTTGCTATCTGGGTCCTGGCTATGGAGAAGTGAGATTCACATGCGCCCACCCGGTACTCTTTATTCTCACCTGCAGGTTCCCATACATCCAACATAATCTGTTGCTAATGAATAAAATGTATCCATGTTATTTGAAAAAAAAATGATAATAAAAATGAGGATTTATAAGCTCACCATCCGTCACTAGGTCTCTCAGCATGCACACATAAACACACACAAAGGGGTTGAGGAGGTGTGTGAGTGTGTGTGTGTTGTTAGTGGGGGGTTACTAAGGGCGGAGAGAGAGTTGTAGTGTGTGTGCGCTTATGGTTGGGGGAGGAGACAGTCTGGTCCATACAAGCACGCTTCCATGCCAAATTCCTGTTTCAGGGGCGACCGAGACAAAGGGGTTGATTTTGGAATGTGCGCCTCATGTGCGCATGCCTCTGCGACTGTGTACATGTTTGCACGAGCAGCCTACGCGTATGTGCGTAAAAGTGAGAGGGTAGGTGGGCGTGTGTTTGGAGATAAACTCTGCATATGCGAGCAAAAGCTCGTTTGTCACTCCATTATTTAAATCCCACCCCATCTAAACGACCCATAATTTTAAACAGCAGTCACCCGCATATGAAGGTTCACCTGTGTCAGCCTTTGTTTACTGTGAAGGGTGTGGCGGGCGGTTGACCACGGTGGTGCGTTTAGAACATCCCGGAATCCAATATTCCCCGCAAACACAACCCACTGTGACTCGTCGTGTACGAATGACGCTGCGGTAATTAACATCAAAGGGCTCGTTTGCACGTGCACACGAGCATGCGCGTGTAAAATTGTTGGCGTGCGCATTTTTTGTGCTTTCAGAAGATGCTCTCTGTGAGAGATCTATAACCTCTTCTCTCATTGTGATCAATTCTTAATGCGGCTTTTAAAGCTGAGCTTAAACATCACCGTTAGAGACAATGTTACCCCGTTATTCCCTGCAGTTTTCCCACAATATATGTCAGTAACTGTGAATGCTTTGACACGTTCAGGGACACTTGAGTCCCATTTGTTAATACAGTGTATTGCAAACGTATTAACACCCAATACCTCAAAGTTCATTGTATTTAATTTTGATTCTATGTGACAGAGCAACACAACGTGCAGAAATGACTAATACATTTTAACAAATAAAAATCAGCTCCCTTTACCTAGATACTAAACTAAATAATATCCTTTGCAGCCAAGTGCCTTCAGAAATCACCAAGTTTCTAAATGGGGTCCATTTTTGTGTAATTTAATCTTCGAAGAAATGGAGCAAAGTCGTTTTCTGTAAAGTTGTGGATAAGTTTTAACATGGTTAGGTTATAAAACAATATACCCACCTCTAAGTATATCACAATTCAACCCATCATCTAAAAATGGTAAGAGCATGAGACAACAGCAAACCTAACTAGACATGGCCTCCCACCTAAACTCACAGGACAAAAAAGCAGCTGTAGAGATCCGCAGCTCAGGTGGGAGAATCTGTTGACAGGACAACTATTAGCTCAACAAATCTTGCCTCCATTAAAGATTGGAAGGAGGAAGGCATTGCTAAAAGAAAGCAAAAGGAAGTCTTGCAATTTGCCACAAGTAATGCAGAAGACACGCAAATGTGCAGAAAGATGCTCTGGTCAGATGAGACCAAAACTGTTTGCCTAACATACACATGTGTAGTAAAAAACACATAAGGATGAATCTAAATATTTGCCACACCTTTAAGATTTGTATTTGTTCAAACCTTTAAAAAACATGTATTATTTTACTTAAATTTTACACATTATGTTCTATTTGGTCACAGCTATCTGATTAATGCCATTATAATACACTGAACTTTGTGGTTGCAATATCACAAAATGCCAGACAAGGTGAAGAGATGAAGACTTTTAAAAGGCACTATATCTTGGCACAAAAGCTTGCTAAGGTGTGGAGCAGGAATTTGTCTGCTGTCCAGCCTTCAGAAGCTTTATACCCATTCCGATATCTGCACACCCCAACCCCTCCTCTCCTTTCTCACCCTCTGTCACTAGCCTTTGTGTGACTGCTCCATGGTGAGAGAACAGGGGAGCCCCATTTATAGTGTCAGTCCTGTCTCTAGTTGCCAGGGAGCTCTTCTGGTACTCACAGGGCGCTCCAGCGTCTGTGATTCCCTCCCCTCCGCCTCTCCTGTTCCCCGCCTTCCTTTTCCCCCTGGCCCGTTTAGAGCCCCCATCTCCACAATCCTGTGCTCGTAAAGATACAGCTACCCATCCAATAATACCCTAGGGTTGGTCACAGCTGGTAGGAGCTAATAAACTCATCACTCACCGTGCCTGATTGCTGTTTACCTTTCTATAAAGCACTATGAAAACAAAGAGAGAGGAATGTACGGTGGAAGTGACTCAAAGGTTGTTTTTTTTGCAGACAACTCAATCTACGAGACGTGGCCTCCATACTTCTACAGGTAGCCTAGTGCTTTAATGGAGAAATATATTATATTGAGGAAAAGCATCTAAATATTCATAACTGCTCAAAAATAAATATATTTTGCCCAAGTATGTTTGATAGCCAACCTCCAATGTTTTAAACTCCAGGTTTTTCTTGTTTATTCTCATAAATTCCTGTTAATTCACCTGTGAATTTGAGGACTTTAAAATTCCCGGAGTTTTGCAACCCTAATAATCAGAATCAACATGGATTTTATAAGCATCTGCTGTATTGGTTTGTACATGGGACAGGTTAGCCGTGTCTTCCAGTCAGTAATACAACCCTGAAACTATTCCACTTGTGTTCCTTCCACGTAAAGCAAGTGGACTAGTGCAGGGTGACACTATCCCAAAAATGACATGCTATATGCCCTCCCCGAACAATATGGTCAGAATTGCACTGCCATTTGCAAACATAATGGATAGTCAATACTGCTCATTTTATTTGTCAGTGGTCAAAGAATTAGCTCTGATTCATGCACGTGTTACATTGAAGTATCTTGGTTAGCCTAATCCTTGTATGGCAATGCATTTATCCATCCAGATGAAATCTCCCTTGGTTCTGTGACTGGATTCTGATTGATTTCTCACCATTCAGTGTGTCCCGAAAGGCTTTCAACACACCTGCATTATTTGTTGTATCACAATCTCGAGAAACTATGTGCAAATGCAGAGGATTGATTGGTTTTATTACTGTGTGAATATTTTTAATTGTGTTCCAGTACCAAGTCATACTACTTCTGTCTGTTGCATATCTGGTTCTAAACCACAGCAAATGCTGTTATATCTGTTTGAGAAAAATCTGGCAGTTGAAGTGTTTTTGACCATGAAGGGTAATAGACAAAAAAAAAAAAAAACAAAAAACAAGAAAATAATCTGTAAACTGTAACCAACATAATCTTTTCTATTGGAAGCAGAAATTGGTGTCTTTAGTGCAAAGTCATTCCCTGCAGGGAACACCATTACACAGTTTTAACTTGAATTAAGGTGATGGAGTCAAGTGCCACTGTGTGGTTAAAAGCTGTCATCACACAAAAACAATTATTTAGAGCAGTTTTTGAATTATCCTCAGGGACTCAAGACATTATTTGACAAGGTGCTCAGACTGTAACACATGTGATTACCATTTCAGTTGTTACACTTTGCCGTAATAAGACTTATGACCTCACAAACTAGAGAATTTGACCCTGCATGTTACAAAATTATGAAGAAACATAACTAAAGGTCTCTGAGACATTTAATTTTGGCAGTTTGCTGACAAAACACATCAATATCAGCTACAATTTTCTAAATCAGGAGTCTGCAGCCTGGAGCAGCATGTGGACCAATATTCTTGGCCAATGCTGATTTAAAACAGAGCAGTTATTTAAATATAGAAACAGAATGAGCCTGTATTTCTATATTTCTTTCTCTATTCAAAAAAAAAGTTTCTCTGTACACAAAAAGCTGCTGGGATCTTTCCTTGACCCTTATGGTAGTTTAATGCTGTTGGGAAAGAAATTTGGTAGTTTTAACTAAACATTAACTAAACAGATACCTATAAAGTAGCCTCCTTGGCGCAAGCTAGTGCTAGCTATGTCAATGACAAAAGAATTGCTCTGAATGTCAATATGGACAAGATAAGAATTTAAATTTATTAAGTTTTCTGTTTTAGCTGTTCGTGATATAATAAGTAATTTCATTTGGAGTTTTAACCCAGGATCGGCAGAAAAAAACAAAAACAATGGTTAATTTTATGCAAAGAATAAAGTTGTCAGAGTGTAAGATTTAAAAATTAATTTATAGTTTCGTCACTATTATCATCCCTGATAAAATGATTTTTTTTAGCATAAGACCCTAGTTGATTATTTTCCAGGTTTTTTACTACTAGATGGTTACACCTCTCCTAAACAAATCTCTACTTTAAAAATGACATCCTACAAGTAAATCAGAATATAAATGTTTATTTCAAAACATGAAAATGTCCATTTATGCATAAAATTTTATAATATGATGATATAACTTCTATAAGTGATAATTTAAAAGTATCTCTTTAAATATCCAGTATCACAAGCATTTCCTCAACAAAGGTTCTAAAATATTTCACGTCCTTTAAGACACCATGGCATGTGAACACAACCACTTCACACCACAGCAAACGTTGAGATGTTGAAATGTACATTAGTATCACCAAATAAAACAAAAAAGTCAAGGTGATATCAGTATGTTTTTTTTTCAGATATCTGCAGCAGATCTGAAATCTTATCAGAGACCAGTAATATTGAGAATCTCAATATAATAAGTATAACTGATGCTGGAGAGACTTTGTAAAACCATTCACCTCTGCAGGAGAACAACATTTATAAATGCACCTTTTACATGCCGTTATTTCTTTATGCCTAAACCACTTAAATTAATTCATTTATTTTGATAAAATTATTTTGTTAAAAGATCTCTCTTAAAACTCTTCAGTGTCTATAGCCGCGGGAAGCAGGGATGCGTCTCCCTCTAGTGGGCAAATGGCTACCTGCATGAGAGTCAACTAAAAAAAGAAGACAAACATTCAAAAAAGAAGAGCGCACAAAACAAGAAGAGGTTGTGTTCCAATTCTCACTCTGGAGTCCCCCTTTGTTGACACACTAATGATTTGATCCATAATGCAAATAGTGTACTTGGTCTTTGCAAACTGTCAGACCCTGAAAAACCATAATCAGGGAAGGGGTTTAATTAAAGGGATTCTGCAGTAATTTAATATTGCACCTTCATAAGATTGGGGTTATCACAGGAGACACAGGGAAAAGGAAGATGATAAAACTTAATGTGTATAAAAAACTGAGATAACCAAATCTGTGATGTGCCGAACCACGGGAACAAAGCAGAGGGTCCTCGGTGGATTTTACAGCAGCATTTTTTTACTTAAGTAAAATCTTTTTCTTTAGTTATAAATTTGATTTCAGCTTTTACATTGGATTGCACATTAACCTTTCCAAAAAGAGCTGGGTTGCTGTGCAAAGCATTAATATCCTGTTTATAAATAAAACTGCAAAATATGTTAGGCACTGGGAGAGAATTTTCATTTGAAACAGTGTATTTTACTACTGTCCATGCTTGAAAATAGGAAAATGTTTCCAAATACACAATGTTTTTAAGCATGGCCTTACTGAATTCCAGACCAAAGCTTGGCTTGTGTTCATTTAGATCAATGTAGAGGCGTTTGAGTCTGAAACAGCGAGCTGAAACCTCTATATGGAGACAACTCTTCTATACTACTGCTTCAAAAAGTGGCGAGTGCAAACAAAATGTATTGCATATAACTCAGGATAACTCTGAATATATGAGCAGCTTTTAACAGGCTCTATAACAAAGATACACAGCAACCTAACACAGAGGGAAGGATATAGAATTAATACACAATGGTTTAAAGCTTTAAAAGCCATTTAACAGTATCTAACTGTATAGACAGAAATAGGGGTCGTGTTACAATTCCAGTTTATTTTTATTTATCCTCAGGGATATTATCGATTATTTGAGCAGTTTGGCCACTGTTTAGCAATTACAATTGTGTTAAAGGTCTTTATTGCTTTTACGTTTAAATATTTAGCCAGGCAGTTGCAAATAAGACTATGCTAATATGGCTATGAGATATTTTAAAATTAAAGCAAAAGTGAAATATTTTTTCAAGCCAGATGCTTTATAATAAGGTTGACCAATGTGTCAGCGGGTCGTAATAACTTTAGCCCACCCTAGAGAATGGGTTTGTTTACTAGAGTTAACTTTACCTGTTCAGTGGCAAAAGCCAGTGCTAGCTATGTCCAGCAGTCACATTTTGACCAAAGAATTTGTATAAAAATCAATATTTTGTAATTCCAATTCAGTTGTTTTTCAGGAAAAGTTTTAATCAACATGATGATATTGTCTTTATTTGTTTAATCTGACCATTTTTGTTGCAGAATTAAACAAAAAGATTAGCTGAAATCCAGATATTAATTGTTTTGCAATCCTATTGTTTTTTTTTATATACAAAGGCCCAAAAACATCTGTACTTCTTGCATGTATAGAAACGTGGCCTTTGTGTGTTCTCTGATATTAATTCATTAAAGAATAAAGACATAAAACGAGAGAGCAAGAGAGAAGACGGAACAAGGCATTGAATGATGGTTCAATAACTACTACAAAAAAGGAAACAAATAAATAAAAATATTTTCCATTATCATATATTTCCATTACCCAACAGGACCAGAAAGACAATCACATTTAACAAAGTGAAAAAAAATTGAAAAACGTATTTTGACTTGGTGGCCGAAGGACAGGACATAATATCAAGACAGATACAGCTTGAGTCAATTTAATTTTATGATTTCAAGTATTTTCCGTCTGTGCTACTCCACCTTTATAGTTTCATCTTTTCTCCATCGTTTTGGCAAATTCCTGTATCAGGTTGTTGTTTTGCATTTACTTCTACTTCAAATTTTAAATTTAGTTAGTCTTCTTTTATATTTGATTAAAAGTGATTTTCCGCCCTCTTGGCAATGATTATCTAGAGCCCATCTGTTTTTTAATCAGTTGTGGTTAATCGATCTTGAAATGAATTGCAACAGAAAGTTCGCTTGTTTTTCCTGCCACCCATTTTAATCTTTCTGATCTAGGGGTTTAAGACATCATTGCAATTATTGTTGCTCTATACTACTTACTGTTATTGCAGGGTAAATGTAGAAGTTTCATCATCACTTAAGCTTCAGTTTTGAGACTGGAAATTATTCAGTTAAAATCAGATCTATTGCTATAAATTAAATTGTGTCTAAACATTTCCTGCTTTCTGCCATCTTTATCCTTACCTACAAAACCAATGAACTCCAACGGACTCTGGTTGATTTCACCCCCCTTGCCAATTTGTATCCCCATTTCATATCCATGCATAGCCATTTTGTCACTTCTTACTTTCATTTTATACCTATCTACTTAGATCATTGTGTGTCAGTTTATTTTCTTGTTAGGCACAGCGCTTTAAAACAATATTTGCCACCTTACAAATTTCTCTGCCTATCTCCTCAGTCGTTGGGTGAAAGGCTGAGTTCGCCCTGGAGAGGATGGCAGTCCATCACAGGGCAACAGATGACAAATTATGATTTCATTTATTAAGGGAAAAAAAGTTATGCAAACCTAGTTGGCCTTATCTGGAAAGTTAACTGGCTGTGCCACCACTGGCAGCAATGGCTGGTATCATGTGTTTGTGAAACCTGGCAGTAAGTCTTTTGCATTGCTGTGGGGGAATTTCGGTCAGCTGTTCCTTGCAGAATTGTTTTAATTTTGCCACAATCTGGCCATTTTGCACATGAATGGCCTGATTGAGGTCATGCTGCAGCATCATAATTGGATTGAAATCTAGACTTTGACTAGGCTGCTCCAAAATATTAATTTAGTTTTTTTATTTTTTTTAATTCAGTTGGACTTGCTGTTGTGTGCCTAGTCTCTTTCTACTGCCAAATCATGAACACTAAAGTTAACTGAAGCAAGTGAGGCCTGCAGTGCTTTAGAAATTGTTCTGGGTTCTTTTGTGACCTGAAAAGTTCAGGTAGGAAAAGACCAGAGCTTCTAAGGTCCCAAATGGCAAAAGGGTGAAATCTTCCCACGGCTATGAGAGCACCACCTGACTGGTTTTCTAATTTCTACACACCAAAAGGCTTCAGAGAACCGATCAGGTTCCACTGCTTACACTTGACTGGTTGGCTTTTGTCCTCTCCAAAGTGTTCAGAGTGCGTGATACATTGGTCTTTTGTCTGTCCAGGCTAGAAGTGTTCCTTGTTTGAACTGTTATGTTCCCAGCACCTTGTTGGTTGACTTGACTTCGCTCCAAACTAGTAGAAGTGCGTGATTGGACAGTTCTTTCTCCTGTCACAGTAACATCGGGGCGTGATTGAGTGGCCCTTCCTCTGTCCAAACTGTTCACTGTGTTTAACTGGCTGCTTCTTCCAAGCCCCACAGTACCAGCTCCAGCTGTCTGGTTAGGTCTCCCTGTCTGCTGATTGTTCAGGGTTTGCAGCTGGCTGGTCCTGTCTCTTTCAGGGAGTTTGGACTGAGCGCAACTACTTCTGTCTGTGGTAATAGTCTGTACCCTCTGCCTGTCTCTTTCCCTCTCCAGACTGGTGTCCCTGCGTAGTAGTCCGCTTCTCTCTCTCTCCAGGCTGCTCTGGATCTCAGCTCTTCGAGCCAGAGCCTCTCTCAGCTGGTTGCGGAAGGTTTCGATCTTCATCTGAAGTTCCTGGAGTTCCCCCTCCCACAGGCTGGTCTGGGTAGCCCTATTTCCGAGGGGAGAGAGCACCAAACCTGTGGATGCTAGGGTAGATACTGGGCCCCCGTTGACGTGGAGATTAATCTGAGGAGGAGAGGTAAAACTGCCCAGACTGCCGAACCCAAACCCTCCCAGACCGAGACCAGGACGGCCGACCATGCCCGGCCTGCCACGCACCGATGCTGTATGTGTGCGCAGGCGGTAGCTGTGAAGTGTGTCCAGGTCAAAGTGAACACGTTTCTCCTTGGGTTCATGAGACGGTGAGGAGCTTCCAGTTTCACCAGCTGTAGTGGAAGCAGGGAGGGATGTGGGTGGTGACGGTGGAGGAGGCTGATGCTGTTTCCTGTGTAAGGTGCAGTTTTCTGAGATACAAGATGAGGGTCTGGAATAAGAGAGAAACATTACAGCATGTTTCCAGTGACAGATGAAGTACAACAGTACAAGGATAACATTCCCTACATATTTAAGGAAGCAATTCATTTTTATATGAATCATAATCCAAGCGTCTGTAGTCTGTCTCAGTCTTGTGACACATGCAGTTTTTGGCAGTGCAAAGTATATGCAGAACCTTGGAAAGTTTTTCCTTATAACTTTCTTTTTTACATTTTGTCATGTATAAACCACAGAGTTCAATGTATTTAATTGGGATTTTTACATAATAGACTGACATAAAAGTAGTGAATAACTGTGAGTTAGAAGTAAATGGAAACATGATTTTCAATTTAAAATCAAAGGTTTGGCCACTGCATTCAAGCCCCAAAAGTCACCTGGTAGGACCCATCTTTATCTGAAATAACAGGTGAAAGTCTTTTGGTATACGTCTCTACCAGCTTTGCGACTCTACAGACATCCATTTTTCCCAATTCTTCTTAGCAAAAAAGCTCAAGCTCAGTATGACTGGATAGAGAGCATATGTGAACACTAGTTTTCAAGTCTAGCCATAGATTCTTGACTTGATTAACTTCTGGACTTTGACTGGGCCATTGTATAAAAGCTCTATATTTAGGGTTGTTGCTAAGACCCCACATGGCTTGTGGCAAACTTTATATGGAAAATTGTATGTCTTTCCTTCAACAGTGGTATTCTTCTTGCATCTCTTCCATAAAGGCCAGATTTTACAGTACACAACTGATAGTTGTCCTGTTAAGAGATTATCCCACCTGAGCTGTGGATAGCTGCAGCCTCTCCAGAGCTACCATGGGCCTCTTGGCTGCATCTATGATTAAAGCTTTCCTCTAGGGGGACTGTCCTCTTTTGGCTGGCTTGCAGTTTTGCCTTTCCCTTAAACAGTCATCCATGACATGATCATAGTTAAAGATGTGGTTTTATAATATAAACTAGAACAGCTGTATTTATTTTTACCAATACCTCAACCCCTGAAGTGAATTGGTATCTGAATAAAGGGGCCTGAATGCAAATACTGTCCTTAATAAAAGATGCAAACTACTGAAAAACAACATAGTATCACAGCTATAATAATGTGTATTTGCACCTTTATATCTGTGGTGAATTATGAACACTCCCTAAAGTGTTTAGGCTACTTTTAGCAGAATATTTTCAGAACAAGTGGTCATGAACAGAGGGCAAACATGAATCAAAATGTCAGTGAGCTCATTACTTTTGGTCAAGGCCGGTCAGCTCCTTCCCGACATCCTCATATGTAGTATTGAGCGCTCTGTGGATTTTCTGTAAGCAGAAACAATGATTAGTAATAAGAAATTTGTTATGACTTCATCTGACCTAGAACAAATTAGGAAAGCTATTTTAAGTGTTTTAAGTGTTAATATTCCGCCTAGTTTCACAGGGTATCTGTGACAGCTTGTCTCAGAACATTCAGAGGAGATCCTCTAAATTACAGGAAAATGCATATTTTTATGCTTTGCATTTCAAGACAGTTTAAGGCATCAGTAAATCCATTTCGACTGAAGTGTCCATGTTAGTTGAAATACACACAGTGGAAGATATAACGTGGCCATTTGTTATTTTCCAGGTTCTGGTCAGAATATCACAGATACTTGTTTGCTTTTTTTGATTTATTTGAACCATTCTTTTTTTAGAATAGACAAATAAAACAACAAACAATTCCAATTATTTATAAAAACAAGAAGAAAAAGTGAAGACCAAAAAAGAAGTGGACATCTTAAGCTAAACTAAAATTTGCAGTTGCCTACATGAAATAGCCAAATGCCTTCTGGAGAAAAAACATCAAAACTGGTTGATAATTTAGACTAAGACTTGGCTTCTGTAAATGCCCCTAACTCAGCCACATTAAAAATTTGTGAACTGTGCTGAAAAGTTGGGTACCTGGCATGAAACTAGCCCTTCAAATGAGCTCTACCCTTTCCAATACGAAGATTGGTTGAATATCCAGCCAGAAATATTCCAGGCTCTTGTTAATGGCTACAGAAAAAAGTGTGGTCAAGGTGCAACTTGCTAAGGTACAATTAATCAAAATCCCACGATGAATTCAAACTTGTGCACCTTAAAAATTTATCATTTACAAATCACAAAAGTTTTATGTTGAATTGAATAAATCATATAAAATGAATGAATATAAGTTTATGTAAACCTCTGACCAAAACTGTATAGCCACTGCAGAGGAACCTTTCCTTACAATACTTTAATACGATCCTTTACAAGGATCGCATTAAAGTTGGTGCCCTTTTAGAAAAACGTAGCACACAAATGCAAGCAGTCTTAATAATCAGACTGCTGGTTCCATTATTCACTCCAAAAACTGCCACAGGGCTCTCATTTAGTAATGACTAGAGTTGCATAAAAAGAAAAACTTCATATGACCTTTACATTCTGCATTGTTCATTTGTTGTTTGAATGCAGTTGCAAAACACAAATTCCCATATAGGCTATGTCATATTAAAGTCTGGAGTCTTGTTATTAATATCAGATGAAAACGACTTTACTGACAAGGGGCTCAGATGTTTAACAGGGAGGTCATGATTCAGAGCATTTAAAATTGCTTATCGGAAATATGCTTAATTTAAGAAGTTTAAATTAACTTTTAATTTATAGGCACCATTAAAACTTAATTAGGTAATTAACAAGTTTTTTCATTAACTAATGTAATTAACATAACATAAAAAGGTCACACTATATCTTTCCTTAATGATAAATAATCAAATTGTAGCTATAATGGTCTCAAAGTGAGTGTTATTAAAAGTTTGCAACAGCAGAGGGCGCAGGTTATCTGCAAGTGTTGCAGGTAGGAACTTTGCAGCATGAGCAGCTGGAGTGCATGAACACCAGAGACTAATATTAGGATTACATGCAGTCTCTGCACATCTTTGCAGTCTATTTGCTTCGGTGTGTGCAAGATGTGACAGAGGGAGCGTGCATGCATAGCAGCGCATGTGTTCTCCCACCTGGCTGGTGTGCAGCCAGTACTGCAGGGTGTTTGAGCGCCGGAGGCGGGGGACCACCAGGTGATAGAAGGTGTGTTCACCTGCCAAGGTCAGCAGAGCTCCACCAACACCCATGCACAGCAACACAAACAGACCTGAAAAATGCTGGATCCCCATCTGTAGAGTCTGACAAAGACAGAGGAGACAGGGAAGATGGGGGAGTGTCAGAAATTGGTGGAGCTGGAAACCGACAGAGATTAATACGTAGAAATTCCTTATTTATTCTTAAAATAATTACCATTAAGGCCACTGCATGTAAGTATGCAATTGATATTCTGTCATTGTACTTTGGATGTGAAAGCCCATAAGAGTAGCAATAAAGTGTAAAAAAACATGCTGGGGGAGGAGAGGGAAGACAGAGGAGGGAAGAAATGGGGAGGCTCAAGTGAGAGTAATAAAAAGAAACAGCAGTTTGTAGAGAGATGGTAAAAGGGGAAAATGGTTAAATAAAAAGCACTTTGTTTCCTTTCTGTTCTCCTACAACCCTTTACTCAAGCAAAGTCCATCTTATGACACATTCATCGGAGAAAGTGGTGGAGCCAGCGGGGAACTCCTCCAGAGGCCAAATCACGTTTCTCCCACCCAACTCTTTTCTGTGCTGCCTCTGATGGCAATTAGCCCCATGCTGACTTGACACATTCATCAACATCTACAATGACCTCCCTTTGCTCCTGATCCAGGAGGCCAAGTTTGCACTAATGCTCACTTTGTTTCAGAGTAGCCAGCTCTCCAGGCTTTAAATTGCATGAGGACTAATAAGCTTCTGGTGCGGGTTGCAGTTAAGGTTGCGTAATTGCATTTTGTTACCATATTTCAACTTTGAAGTAGGATTTTAAAAAAAAGATGGCCAAAGGGAGTTGGATTGCTTCTCTAGTTGCAAATATAAGATAGAGACAGTGTGCTGTGTCTAGGGATTTTCACGCTTTAAAAAATAGTGAAAGGAGAAGGGAGTGCAGAGAACTTTATGTTCTCCTCAATCACACACAAGAAAGATGAAATGAGTGTCGACACTCGGTTTGTGCTAGAAACTCTGGTTAAGGTAAATGAATAGACCTGAGTTTTTGCAATTTTACTGCTTCATGTGTATGTCTTTGTGCATGTGTGCTTTAGCTGGCAGTCAATCTCGTCTGCATCCCAAAGGGAGACTCATTTATAGAAGTACAGCGGCAGAAGGGTTTGCTTTGTACACAATACACGTTCACCATGTGAACACTCCCACTGATGACTTACCTCAGTGACTGCAAAAACTCTCTTTCCGCAGGGTACAACCTTATACCATTTGTCATGCAGCATGTCCATGAAGCCGTCAGACTTGTAGCGACTCACAAACTCTGACACATTACGGGTCAGAGGAGAGCCCTGGGGAAGGCCTATGCCATAGCCTGAAAGAAGACATAGACATGGATGTAAATACATGTTCCCTCAATACAGGAATTTGAGCTGTGCCTGAGGAAAGGGGCATGCAAACTTTGTGTTTTCTTGTTCATAAACAGTTAGCCATTCAGAGCTAGACAAAGGGCAGATGCCCTCTGGAAAAATGCAACTTCAGTTTGCAGGCTTCACTTTGAATCAGAATCAACCATGTTTTCTGCCCAAATGCAGTGCATAGGCAATGCAAACACAATATTTATTGCTTGTTATAACCAGGAGTTTTGTTTTACACTAACCAGCCACTTTGCTGAGTCCACCCTACTAGTACCTGGTTAAACCCCATTTTGCCTTCAGAACTGTCTTAATTCTTCACAGCATAGATTCAACAATGTGTTGAATTACTCAGAGATTTTGATCCACAATGGCATGACAGCATCACACAGATGCTGCATATTTCTTTTTCTGTTCCACTACACCCTAAAGCCCTATAGCTGTGTTATTGAATAAAGATTTGGTGACTGTGGAGGCCATTGGAGTACATCAAACTCAATGTCCCATTCAATAAACCAGTTTGGAGATAGACAGGGTTAGCACCAATACCCAAGTAGGCGGAAGCATTTTTAACAATGTTCACTTGGTACTGAGTGTGTCAAGAAAATGTTACTAACACTACTACACTACGAACACCAACCTGAACTGTATCTGCAATATTTCAGCCCTACCAGAGGTATAAAACCAGGCTAATCTGTTACTATCCAATTTTGGCGAGCCTTTACATTTTGTTTCAGTTTCCTGTTCCTAGCCACCTGGTCTTCTGCTGATGCAGCCCATCTGCTTTATATTTCAATGAGTTGGACATTCAGAGATGGAATTCTGCATTCAGTCATATTCAATAAATACGAATACCATTGAAAAGTTCATTTATTAAAGTAATTTAATTCACTACATGGGACTCATTATGTAGATTAGTTACCCACAGACTGATTACTTCAAGGCTTTATTACTATTAATTATGATGATTTTTAACTTACAGGTAACACATTTAAGATAAGGAAATTTCTTCAGTACAATAAAAAGCATTTGTAATACAGAAATGTGGATTTAATGAATACCTGCTTAAAGGGTGTTATTTTCAAAGGGTACTTTTAGTCTGACCAACAAGCCTCATTTGGACGCATATTTAATTGATTGAATATGACAGTACCTTGGTTGTAATGAGTGAATTTGAGCTACCGTTGCCTTTCCATCATCTAGAACCACTTCGCTCATTCTCCTTAGACCTCTGACATTTCCAAGGCGGTTTTTCCAACACAAGACTGCCAGTCTTAAATATTTTCAGTTTTTTTGTACCATTCTCTATAAACTTGAAAGTTGGTGGTGATGTGAAAATCCCATTTGATAAACAATGTCTGAACTACTGAGACCAGCACTAACAAACATGCAATCTTTCCACTTTCTGATGCCCAGTTTGAACCTCAGCAAGTTGTCTTCACCATGTTCAGATGCCTTACTGCATGAAGTTGCTGCCATGTCATTGGCTTCTTCACAATTTGTATCAACAAACAAACAAACTGGTGTACCTAATGAAGTGTGTTTGTGTATATCTTAAAGAAAAATCTGCCAGAAAAATGTCTTGTGGAGGTGTGCCTAGGGGGGTTAAGATCACATATTAAGTCATATTCTTTTACATAGACAATGTCTGTTCTGCCCCTTTGCTAATACCCGGCAGGTGTTTCACAGTTTGAGAGTAAACCAATCTAAAGCACTAATCTGAAGAATTATTTTTTTTTGTCTTTTCACATGGTCATTGAAAGAAATGGAACAAAAGACAGAAATATTAACAAGGGGTATTTCATTTCCTGTGTGACCCCCACTGATATCTAGAGACAAACAAATAGATATCAGTATTCATTTATGTGAGAGGTGAAAAAAACTGTCCTCATTGTCTTTTTGTTAGAACTCAGTGAAGCATCCAAAATTTTTCAGTTTTATGAGAAAGCAAATGTTATTCCTGATACTAATTTCCGTGCGCAAAACTCGACCCCCAGTCATCAGTCTGATTCCGGCTTAACCATTGTAGATAGATCTCATCCATTTAGACTTTAATCGCTGGCTTTTCAAATGCATTTTATCGAGCTATAATTTTTTTTTTGTTTTGTTGTTTTTTTCTGTTGTTTTAGTTATTAGTACAAAGTAAATTTTTGTGTTTTCAGGAAAAAAAAACTCCTGAATCTGTTTTGAACATTATAAATTGTACAAAGAATCAGCCTAAAAATACAGAATATTCTTATACTTTTAAACCAGCTGTCTTAGACACACTCACGTATAACATTTACATGACACGCAGGCGGGCTAAAGGGTGGCGTGGAGGGGTTGCAGCATATGGGGTGGGGTCCATTGTGAGTACGGTACTTGGTGGTATCTGCTTTGTTGCGCTTGTGGGCAGAGGCTGGGTGGGTTTCCGCAGGACCCTTACTTTGCCATCGTGTGGCCTATATGGTCGAGGGCAGGATGCGGCGGGGGTGCTTGGAGAGGGGCAGTGTGTGGAGCTTGTGCTGTGTGGATGTGTCTTCATTGGCTTTTCAGGGGTGGGGCTCATCTCTGGGAGTGTGCCCCTGTGGGAAGGGCACTCATGACATTTGGGTTCGGGGGCATGTGTTTAGTATTTGTGTCCTGGTTGGGGGTGGCCCTGTGGGGAGATTCATGTTTGGGTTCATGGGGGTCGGGAGCTCATGGGGTTGAGATCGGAATTCATGGGGTAGTTGGGACTGTTTTATCCTGGGACGGCTCTGGTTGGCGGGCCTGTTTGGACCAGGTAGGCCCCTCTTTCGTACGTGGCCCCCTCTCCGGATGGGTACGGAAACTGACAATGGCCCAAAGAATCATTTTCAATAAGACTATGTTTTTTAAATAAAATTAAGGAATTACATTTTTTTTAGTAGCTGACTAGACTGCTCAATACTGTATACTTTTACATGCAAAATCATAATGTTATGGCAACTTTCACCCATATTATTGCATGTTTTCCTAATATCATGCAGCCCCAGTTTGAACTATTTAACATCTACCAAAGCATAAGGATATATGTCCTGCCAAAGTGCCATCACTTTGTGAAATGGGGATTTTTGTTTTTGATTTCAAGGTGAATAATAAAAACTGCAACTTAGAAACATTAGTTGCCCTTATCCCGAACTGTTGCTCCATGTTGTTGGCTGCTGGAGTCAGTGGTTACTAAGCTAACAAAAATATACAGGTTAATGCACTGTATTGCATCATCACCATTGGTATTTCAATTCAATTCAGTTTATTTATATAACGCCAATTCACAACACGTCGTCTCAAGGCACTTCACAAAACTCAGGTACACACATTCCAATTAGTCCTAACCATTGAACAGTGCAGTCAGATTCAGTTATTTATTCAAATTGGATAAAAAGTTTTTCTAAGGAAACCCAACAGATTGCATCGAGTCAGAGATTTGTAGCAGTCACTCCTCCTGGATGAGCATGTAGAGACAGTGGACAGTCACTGGCATTGACTTTGCAGCGATCCCTCATACTGAGCATGCATGTAGAGACAGTGGAGAGGAAAAACTCCCTTTTAACAGGTAGAAACCTCCAGCAGAACCAGGCTCAGTGTGAGCGGCCATCTGCCACGACCGACTGGGGGTTTGAGAGAACAGAGCAGAGACACAAAGAGAACAAAGAAGCACTGATCCAGGAGTACTTTCTATGGGAAGGAAAAGTAAATGTTAATGGATGTAGCTCCTTTAGTCGTTTCACCTAGAAAGAAAGAACATATAAACTCTGAGCCAGTTTTCAAGGTTAGAGTCTGAAGAGAGCACATAGAGTTAGTCACAGCAAAAGCTCAGTCAATTGCTATGTCTAGGAGAGAGAAATGGTTAAACACTGAAAGACAGGGCCATGTGGATCATTGGTAGAGAGTGAGCATTAAGTTGTTGCCAGCAGAAAGCTTGGACGATGCCCCTCTCCAGAAAGGTGTCACAGATAGACACAGAGTCAGGCCAGGTGTAGCTTCTAGGAAGAGAAAAGAGAGAGAACAAAGTTAAAAGCTGAAATAACAGCAAATAATGCAAAATTGGAGAGTAGTGTGAGAATGTAGCGAAGAGGGTGAGAGTGGTCATAATGTCCTCCAGCAGCCTAAGCCTATAGCAGCATATATATAGCAGGTATATATTACTGGATTGGACATCGCATTTTAGCTGCTATAGATAGAGACGTGTGCATGCAGATACCATTGCTATGCATTGAGTCATGTCAACCATGCTATCCTGATGTGGAATGAATGTACATCTGTCACGAAGATGGTTATAGTGCCCTTTTTTCTTATCCAATTTTTCTAAAATATGGCTCAAATTAAATTGCAGATGTTGTGATATGTAGAAATATGGTCTCCCTAAAAAAATATCTATAAGCAGTGTGGGAACTGTGCATTATAGTGTTGACAAGTATACCTACTGTGGTATAAACTTCGGCAAGCTGTCAATTGATTTTTAACAGCTCAAACTGCATAGTTGTGATTATTGTATCACAGTTTGTTTGTTTCGGCCCTTGATGCTGGAATTTCTAAACTGATATCTTAAAAGAGGTTTCATGTGACTCCTGTCACCTAGGCCCAGGGGCGGACTGGCTATCGGGAGCAGTGGCCGGTGGCCTGGCTGCGGGCCTGGCCCACTCAGCTATCGCCAAGGGGCAGGACCAAAGGCTTAGTTCGGGTCGCGCTTGATTTTTTTAAAATAAACACTCCATGCCAGTTGTGTGGCTCACTTGGGAATCTGACTCGCTGAAGACTCCCCCTCCTAGCTTTTTCTGAGGCTGTCTGTCCAGCAGCGCAGAGACAGCCAAAGAGGATCAGAGACGGAGAGGATAAAACTTAAGAAGGCACTGGCCGACAAAAAAAGCAGCAAAAGGCAGTAAATTAATAATTGTTTGTAAGGGAGCATGTAAGACATAAACACTAGTGACGAAGAGTAAAAATGTTAGCATAGCCTATCCAGCAGAACTAGCTTAAAGAGGAGGTTAGTTCCACTTTGAGGAACCTAAGGGGGCCAAAACAAACTTAATAAAATAAATATTACATTTTTACAAAGGATATTGCAAATTTTAGAATATGGTTAACGGACATGATCTGGATATAAATATCAAGAATCAAGAATCTTTATTGTCATTATAGACCCATAATGAACTTTCTTGTCGAGGCACTTGGCTCAGAATGCACTTAGATAAAATAGTAAAATATTTGTTTAATGCTAAAATGTCCAGGGATTCAGATTCTATGTACCCTTCATAAACTCCTCTAATAAATGACTATCAGGAATCACTGGAGTAGTCGAAGTAGAACAAACCAGAGGATGAAAACAGACTCAAAACACAGGATGTAAACAGTAAGTGAAGTTTATTCTTAGTGAAGGCTTGTCCAGGATAATCTGCAAAGAGGTGAGGTAGATGGTCAGAATCTTCATCCAAAGTATATGAGGTAGTAGATAATAAAAATGTGCGCTTCTCTCTCTTAGAAGTTGGTGTTGTCCAGGAACCAGGGGAGGAGGACGGAAGCCAGGAATCCAAGGTGAGAGTGCTGAGAGTGAATATATTTACAGTGCAGTCCTTTGGTGGGTATTTACAAGGTCCGAGCAGGCAGGCGAGCAGGCAGGCAGGCAGGCAGGCAGGCAGGCAGGCAGGCAGGCAGGCAGGCAGATAGTTAGACAGGCAGTCCACATAACTGAAGCTATGTGCCAGCAAAGACCTGCTCCAGCAGCTGCCTTAAGAAGCCCAGTAAGCTCATCAGGAGATGAGCTGCAGCTGCTGATAACGAGCTGCCAGAACCAACCAGGAGGAGAGGAGCTGAGATCCTACAATGACTCTATATGAATACTGAAATCTGTATTATATTATTGTGTTTAACCCTTGTTTAACCAGGTAAAATGTTTTGTTTTAGTATTTTAAACACGGTACTACTTTTTAGGGCAAGCCTGTGTGTGACTGTTAAAGCAATATGGTTTTCTACTCATACTATAGAACTTTCTCGGCCTTTAAATAGAAAAGAGTTTTGTGTACTTCTGAAGACGCTTTTGCTTCTGCAGTTGTCCATGAGGTAAAGTGATGTTCAATCCAGTAATAATATATCAATGATCATCACCATCTCCCTTTATTTGCTTAGATGCTAAATGATGACAAAGACCATGTTACACCCATGGCATGTTTTTCACTGTTCTTCCCCTTTTGAACTTATAACTCCTGACATTTCTACCTTGATTTCATTATGGTTACCATTAAAAAGGTCCTTTAGGTAGGGATGGAAGTGTGTGCCCCATATACAGATTCTACTGGTCCTCGATGAAGGTGTCTGGGGATCAATTGCCTATCTTAGCAACCTTGTTGCATGTCTCTCTTCCTCTCTTTGCTCATTCCATGTATGAAACGGCATGAATAATGGCCACTAGTGTCACAAAATCTTAAATAAAATCCTTCTTGTTGTTATAAATTGACAAATATATACAATATTCTTAAGTGACATAGACACTGCCAAATACAAAACAACAGCTGGGGAATATGGTGCTATCTCATGGTTTCTGACAAAAAATTTAAATCGGTATTACTTTTTTAAGAGGTGGATAAATGTTTTTTTAGTGCATTTTCAGCTGAGGCTGAGCAGGAACATTACAGCAACAAAAGCCTCAGTGCCATCAGCGGACTAACTTTATGGTCGAATGATTACATGCAAGCCATTCCTCACAAAAATGAACATGAGTGCCTGGTGGAAATGCATCAAAACACAAGTGAATTTCTCCCAGACTAAGGGTGGAAAAAATAGAGAATATGAATAAAAAGACTGAAATACTCTGCACAACATTTGGAAATGAAACCAGACTAATATTCTGATCAAGGCATTTTTAAAAGATCTGCAGTGGGGTCCCTGACTTAACTAAGCTCCTGATCACTGTTTTCAGTGCACTGTCTGTAATTTTATGTCAGCCACTGTGCACATTATTCTGTTGATCTAAATACCTAAGCATTTTTTATCATTTGCAAAGAATTTGACAGTAACCTAGCAGCTGCCTCAGCTTCCACTTTGGGACAAAATTTGGCAGTATAGAAGATATTGATTTGATCAACTTTAATCCATTATCAGATTATAATTTAAATGTCTAATCTTAAATCTTTCTGAATGGTATCAGGAACAAAAAAACAAACAAAAAAACAATACTTCCCTAATAAATTTCCTTGTAGAAAGGGCTATGTGGTGATGGAAGTTTCAATTTAGGGCAATGTTTTTTTAGTTTTTGAATTAGCAAAGGTCCAAGCCTTGCAGCAAAAATCCCCAAAACGAAGGTTATTACAAATAATCTCAACAGCATATTTCTTTCCAAAATAGAAAAAGAAGAAATAATTTAAACTGTCATATATTTGTAGAGTTAAAAAAAGCTTTTGATTCCATTGCTCACAATATACTGCTTGAAAAGTTAAGTAAATATGGTATTAGAGGTCTTGCACATAAATGGGTCTCTAGTTATTTAGAGAACAGTAAACAGTTTGTAAAAATAAGCAATGTCAGATCTGACTTACATTATGTAAACTGTGGAGTACCCCAGGGGTCAGTTATTGGACCAAAACTTTTTTTATTTTATATATCAGTTATCTAGTTCACGTATAAAGACATCTTCAAAGTATTCTCTTTGCAGATGATACCACTTTTTTTCTATTCTGGTGAAAATTTAACAAATGTGTTGGATGTAGTTAAAACGGATTTGACTAGCGTAAAAACATGGTTGAATGTAAATAAATTATCAATGAATGTTGACAAAACTAATTACATGATATTTAGCAATAGAGTGATTCCTACAGATTTGTTGATTGATGTTGATGGGGTTGTGATTAAGCATGTGTAAGAAATCAAATTCCTGGGTGTTACTCTTGTTGAAAACATAAACTGGAAACCACACATCAACAATTTAAAGTTAAACATATTAAAGAAAATTGCATTATTATATACAGTGAAAGACTCATTAAATGATGAAGCATTGTTGATATTATACAATTCACTGATCATTCCTTATTTGTGTAGAACTTTGAGGGGAATGCCTTTAAAATATATACAAATTCTATTTTTCTTTTGCAAAAAAGAGCTGATTTATATGAATTATATACAGACAATGCTACAGAGATCCAACAAATCCATTGTTCTTCAACTTAAATTTAATGACATTTTGGTGGACTATTATATTCTGCTAGTAATGTTTAAAATACTTAACAATATAATATATATATATATATAGCTTTGTGTTTAAAGATGTATCTATATTCATGGTTGATTGATGCTTAGCTGCTCATGGTAAAGTGAATTGACTTTTAAGAGAAGGGGTATATAAGACTTTTTTTGTTCTTCAAACTACTCCTTTTCATTCAAAACTTTTGTTTACGTCAACATGTGTCATGTTCTTTTTAAATTGTAAATGAATGAAACAAATAAATAAATATACAAATGTACCTTTATGGATGGAAAAATGATTAAAACATGTAAAAATTGTGAGTGAAAACGTTTTGGTAAATGTTTAATATATTAATATAGGTTAAAGATATACACCATACCACCTAGGAAACCATGAAAAGGTCTTTTAACTTAATCCAAGTGGTTGGAGCTTAAACAACTTTGCCAAAGGAAGTGATGTGCTCAGGTTGTTTGATCATCCTAAAGAAAACAAATTTCAGCCAAAGATGGTTAAACAAAACATTAAGTGAAAGATAGAAATTTGCTCTTTTACAAAATGGTACATTTTAAATTGTGCTTGTATTAAATCTACAAACAAATCTAAAAAGTATTTAATTTATGATTATCCAGGGGAACATTTTATCTTGAAGAAATGTGCCAAGGCAGTAAGAAAATTAAATCACAATGATAGCTCATTAAATCTGCTTGGTTTGTAGACGCTTTTACATCTTTCCTATTTCTCTGTATAAAGCTGAAAATCCAGCAGTCTGTGGAGTTACCAGAGCAGTAACAGCAATAAAATATACCGCACTCAGAGCTTTAAAGTTACATAACTATAACGTTTTTAATTAAGAGATTAAAGTACTTTGTCAC